>OX442361.1:24158630-24161130 GCA_949357725.1 Hyperoplus immaculatus | reverse complement strand
CACAGTGAACGGCTGCTTGATTAATTCTGATCCACTTAATTAGAAAGCTGACGATTTCCCGCGTGAATAGCGTTAACGTAGGGAACTGCTGTCATTGACTGTTATTGACTGATGACTTCATCAAGACCGAAGAACATGTTATTGAACTGAAACTTTCCTGCCTTAAAAAGACGCACTAGCACACACACACACACACACACACACACACACACACACACACACACACACACACACACACACACAAACACACACACACACACACACATACACGAAAGAAAAGCAACAACAAAAACCTCTAGCCATGAAAGCAGGTGGGTGCCATATGTAATGGTTTTGGTTACATTTCATACACAGATGTAAGCCACGGGATAAGAAAAACAAGCTATAACGTGAAGGGACATTAACACTGTACTGAAATAGAGACCTCCGAGAAGGAACTTTAATAGCTGTCACCCTCTCCAAAGCTTATGTGCTAAATCTGCCTGAGTGCAAAAGTTCAGAGCCGAAGCTGAAGGTGTGTGTGTGTGTGTGTGTGTGTCTGTCTGTGTTTGTGGGCGTGCTTAATTTGAAAACAGGGCTGAGGCAACAAACATGCTGTGTGCGGTGTGCTGAAGTGTGAGCGTATACGCACATGTACTTATTTACTTCAGAGCATCAGCAGGAAGTTTTGACAGCTGCAAGTGTGCAGGTGGAACTTCTATCTGTGTCTGTTTCTATCTCTGTTTTTTGAGATGCTTCTCGCGCCTGACGACTCAGAAAAACGTTCCCCTTACTGCAGCATTCTGTAAATTTGACATTTGAGACATGCAAAGAGGCAAATCTGCATGATCGCACTGTGCAAGCCAGTCAGTGGGATTCCTGTTTACTTGTACATAGGTAATGTTTGTCGAAAACACAGAACTCATTCACACCTTTTTGTTTTTGTGTTCATCAACACGTTTCCACTACCCTCACTGTATGGCAGAGGATCCCGCTGACCTTTTTCTGCGACGTGAAGTAAGATATCAGCTTAAAGGTGAAGTCTGCACCTCGGCCATGTATAAACACCTGATTTTGTTGTCAGCCACACATACATGTACGTACAGGTAGCGGATCGTCAGGAGATATTCACTGAATTTGACAGAAAGTGATTTTGACAGCAAGCATTCTCCAGAATCGCTGACTCCACTTTTAAGAGAGATTGAAAACGGAGGCCGAGCGAGAGGTTGACGGACAGGCCAATAGTGAGAATATGTGAGGAATGTGTGTGAGGAGGTGCCAGGGTTTTTTGGAAGGACGTGTCGGGAGTGTAAGGGGGCCAGAGAGCATTCCTTCCCCCCGTGGAGATCACTACAGTGGGGTAGACAGTGATAGCATGGACCCCAGATCTCCAGCACCGCCAACAATCCCTGCATGTCCATCTCCTGCTGATGGCCGACTACTCTGCTAAACAATGCCTTTATTCTCCATGCTCGCACATCTCTCTCTCTCTCGCTCTCTCTCTCTCTCCCAGCGTCTGTCTGTCTAGCTCTGTTTCTGTCTCTCTCACTCACTTTGTCATAAATGCACCAAGCCACAGATCGGTAGAAACTTCGTGGCACTTCTGACGACATGTATTTCACTTCTTTCCACATCAAGTGTGCTGATATAGGCAACAACATGGATGAGTGACAGGTCCTTGGAAACATGCAGCACAAGTCAGAATACTCAGACTTAGATCATCAAAATTCATCATTGGACTCCTTCACTATAGGGGCCTGAATGCATACATGCAACCTTGGTACAGGCCTCTTGTCTCCTACACACACCACACACAAATCAACTTAGCCGATATCAAAAAGCCCTGATTATGCATAATTCTGAAATATTGCTTTGGTTTATTAGGAAAACAAACATAGAAAGCAGAAATATGATCTTTGTCTGTGTTGCTCCCTTTGCCATTTTGGTAGCTCCCACTCACCTCTACAAAACCCATTAAAAGTGATTTTTGCTCATAAAATACACACACACAAACACCTCCATGCATACAGACAGACACAAACGCATTATGCACACATACACACACACACACACACACACACACACACACACACACACACACACACACACACACACACACACACACACACACACACACACACACACAGACACACACACAAAATGCAAAAACTTTGGGGAGGTAAGGTTTGGCATCGGCTTCCAGATTTATAAGTTTTAATTTGCCAGATTTAGGTCACATATCAATCTAAAGGAAGGCTACAAAAAAGAAAAAAACCCGTACACAAGAGACAGGCTGTAATGTTCCCACCTGAGAGCGGTCGTTTGCATTGTTCGACATTCACAATGCTTCCCACAACCCAACAGTTGCGCCCCAACCCCCTTTGAAGTCAGCTAGAATTACTTATGACACAATAAGCTGCAACAATGAAGCAACAAAAGAGGCTGGAATTTAAAAGGGCATTCCTCTTTACCAAACTCCTCCCGAAACAACGCTGCAAAAATTCCCAAGCTTTTGACATGT